>CM050163.1:467400242-467405242 GCA_027410445.1 Discoglossus pictus | reverse complement strand
CCAGCAAGATAACCTGGGTCAGTGAGTGTATTCTTGGATATCACCCATGAGAAACATATTGAGTTCAATGCTGATTATACTATAGGGTGCAATATGGATGTGCTGGGTGGGCTGGAGCAAGACCTTTGCTACTGGCAGTGGACGCCATGTTATTTTTTATTGAACTCCATAACTCAGCTGGTGCATTCCCCACATACGGTTTATGAAATTATCTTAAGGATAACACGGATCTCAAACTGTTAGATCAATCATTTTTCTTGCTAACGTGTCATAAGTAAAATGTGCTTGCTTATATTATAGAAATGTTTGTAGATACTTCAGTTGTTGTGCAGAAAAAAAAGTGTGGTGCGTGGCCACTAGTTACAACATACATGTCCGGGATTTCACGCGTGATGCCTGGCTGATGGACTGTTTACAAAACAATCACCTAGCACTGCTGTTGCAACCAAACAGTTGTGGTCTTGAAAGATGCATGAGGTCATGTGATGCTGCAGGCAAGACAGCTCCTTGCAGCGAGCTTGATATCCCTGTGCTATTATTATGAGCTCAGCTGGTGGAGGATGGTATTCCCGTGTCTCACAGCAGATCCTTTGTCTTTGGAGGCTGTAATCCCCAACAACACTTCCCTTTAATCATACCATCTCTCCTACATACAAAGCCCAGGCTGCCGATTTCCGATGCTCCATTTTTAGGATGTTGCAGAGCACAGTTCTAGGGATTTATAACATGCAAATGAGCTGATGCATCCACAGCCTGGGAGATCTTCCAGTTCCTGGAGCTGCTTTGTCTGCTTTCTCATGTAACTCCTTCCAATTCTTGCTTGACAGAGGACTCCGCAGAGCAAACACGATGCTGGCAGCAGAGATGCAGAGAAGCAGCCGGATGGGACAGGGACCTCTGAGACTGTCATGGGCACCACTGTTGGAAGCGGACAGGTGAAAGAAAATGTACAGTTCAATTAGCCATGTGCTCTTTATTCCTGGTTTGGTTTGGTTAGACAATGAATTATTGCTTTGTGCTCATTATATAAACTTTTATCTGTTCCTCATCATTATTCGAATAAGGCTTTATGTGAGGGTAACCAAAATAATGATGTGCTATTAGGGTGTGACAGGGCTGGATGAATTTTAGGAATTTTAATGCTTTATCAGAATATGTTATTATTCACATTAGAGTCATTTTTTTTATTTGTATGAAGGATTTGGTGCATTTTGGAGCAGTTAAATACAATACAATGGGTGATTAGCACAACATTCAATTTGTGCTCCACTTGTTTTAATCATTGCATCCACGCTCTAGGTGTATTGCAAGGATATACAAATGCTATTTGGTGTTATTACTGTCAACTACAATATACCACAAGCCATCAAACACACAGGTGTATAGAAAGGGTCCCCGGTTCTGTGTTTAATTATAGTGGAGCAACCAAGCAAACAGAATTTTACAGTATGAGAGAACATTTTGATGTTGATGTACAGGAAATAAGAAACCAGAAGACTGAAAGTATTTATAGAATAGTAAATTATTTGTCTGTGTTGAACAGGTTTTAAAACCCTGAACAACGTATTGAGCAATTATTTTTGTTAAGTGTTTGGCAGCATGTGATATATTAAGGTGGACAAGTCCTGGCACAAGAGCTTTCACATCCCCTCATCTCTCAGATGCGCCTGGAGGTATCCTGAGATAAGGACAAAGCCAAGCAATTTAATAGAACAAAGTATATATTATGACTTGTTTAATGTACAGCAACTGAACTATACCACTGTCACACTGTAGCCATCACATAAATCATTATTGTGGGAAAAATAGAGGTTAAAAAAAAGGAACAGTAAAAACGAGAAATAGATGCAAACAATGAGCCTCATTCAATTGGCCGAATTTGAGATCCAGAGGCCGTAAGTGAGATTCCAGTCAAATTCGCTATTCAATTCTTTTTGTGGGCTCGGATCGGGTTACTAGTTACGAGCTTGAAAAAAAATGTCGGCCATACAACTCGTAACTTACACCCTCCAGAAGCTTTTGATGTGTCACTTTCGTAGGGCTAAAATTGCAAATAGATATTCAATTGTTCCAATTCCCCAAGCTCGCAAACGTATACACACTCGTAAACCGCAAATGAAGGAGAAAATCCTACATGTAATTGAGAGGATGCGCAAAGGGGTTAAACACCAATTCGTAGCACTGTAACTGCAAATAAAACCGTAATCCTGCACTGTAAATTACAGGGAGAGCGATGAAAGATATTAGAATTAATTGCACAACAGTCACAAGCCCGTACAACTGCAGGAAAGAAGTTTTATTTTTATGAGTCCTTTCGGGCTTAAATGATCTTGGGTATCAATGGGTTAATACATATCAGGCCACCCACATGGACTACAACAGTATTGGCATTAATTTGAGTAATTCTTTATTTTCAAAGTCTGCTCGCATATCGTACCCCCGAACTAATTGATTGACATGTAACCTCCATGTTTTACTGCCGTATTTATGACAGTCTCATTTTCTATTGGCCGAATCGAAATGGACAGTTACGGGCTCAGTGAATTGATACGGGTCCAGCCCACAATTGCTCTGATCCACTGCATAGTTTACAGAGCTGGCTTCGGGATCGTAACTGGTGACCTGGAGCAGTTGAATAGCTTCGCAAACAGAGACCAATGTGAGCCCGCAACTCAATCGCAGACATATGGCTGTCTGCAATCGAGTTACAGGCTTGTAATTGAATGGGGCCCAATGTTTTTGATCCTCCTTAGCCTGATTGGTGAACTAAAACCAGTTTAGTAGGAAGTATTACCTAGTGTTCCAGAAAGCCACCTTGGTATACTTGCAGATTTTGGTTTTACATTAAAAATAATGTTACACAAAAAGAGGACAGAAGAGGAGAGATTTCTCCCACCAGTACCCTACTTTAAATTTAAGTTTAATGTGCTACAGATCACTTTTTTTTTCATATAAAACACTTTGTAATATTTCAAATTAATTAAATGTTTGAGAGATCATTTATGGCTGCAGAGGTATAAATAAAGATTGAAATTGTAAAGACTAGTATGTGGCAATAATTACAAAAATAAAGGCCGCATAAAAGGTGTTTCTGTACAATTTAGGTTGGCTGTCCAAGGATTCCAATTTGGGACCCATCGGACATTTTTCGGTTTATATTTCAGTACGTAGGCCCCTTTATTTAAGACCATGTATGCAATGATTTTGGGGCTTATCAGTAATTAATGGCACTGATCTCTCGTTAAACAAAATATATGCATCTTGCTATATGGGATGATCAGAAAGGCTGACTGAAAACCTATTACTAAAAATGAAATAAAGTGAGCGACAAGTGACGGCCTGTGAGAGGCTACCACAGTTTAGAGATGTAATAAGTAACCAGGTATTTTTAAAAAGAGGTGCTTAAAGAGTTTTCCTCCCATCGTCTTTCTGATAAAGGCCAACACAGGTTGTCATTTCAGATCATCAGTTACTGTGATGGATAAACATGTATATTCATGACACGGCTACCTGTTCTTATACCATAATTACATTATCTTAGTGCTGTATTCTCATATGAAACCCCTTTATTTTTCTGTTTTTAAGTTAATTAGTGACAAATGGTTAAAAAATAGTTAAAAACAAAGGTGGTACTAAATATTTATGGAGAATAGGGGACCATCTTACGGACACTGATGCACCTCTGTCCCTTATTCCGCTGTTAATTTTTGAACAAGAGTTAAGTTGATTATGCTTTGTACTTTTTTTTTTTTCCAGAAAGTATTTTATTTATTTTTTCACAAAATCTATTACTAAAGTGGCAGAACATGTATAAAGAGCTTAGCAGGTCACAGAATCCATAAAGTATTCCCTGTTGTAACTAGAGCCTCCATACATAGACTTCCATCTGGTTTCTAAAGGATCTTAACTCTTTCTGTACTAGGCAGGGCATTATTCATTTAAGTATTGTAGGTTGCCCTAAGATAATGAAAGTGGTCCATAACTATATCTTTAGCAATACCAAGTTATGATTAATGAAAAAATAAACACACATACATACGTTTATTTGTAACTTCGCCAACGTATTCCGTAGCGCTATACATGGCTTGTGTACAAAGCAAAACAATATTAACACATTGCAAGAAATGGAGGCCCTGACTTTGAGCTTAGAATCCACTGTCCAAAGTACATGTCCAAAGCACCGGGCAAGATTGAAAACTCAAAATGTGTTAAACAAATGTTGGTTTGTCTTTTGTTACTGTGAGTCATCAGAAAAAGATTTTCATATTAAAGCAATATTAGTTTTAACAGTCCACTTAGCATTCCCTTATTAAAGATTACTTTAAGGAACACTGTAGTGCATTTACAAGAAAACGCATGTTTGTTGAGCATAGTCTATAAAACGCAGTATGCAGTTAAAAAATATATATATATTTTATCTTTAATTATTTTTTACTTTTGAATGTGTCCGAATTAAAAAAACAAAAAAACTGACCAGTCAGATTCTAGTTTAGATTGAGCATGCTCAGTAAAGGGGGGTCTCCCCAGACTGATTTAGGAGGGTGCTCCACCAAACTAATTTGAAGAGCCTCCCAGCTTGAGACTTAACACACACACACACCTTGTACAACTATATAGCCATCGGCAGCTACATTATGCCACTCTGCTGCTAAAAAATTCTGGGGCGAACCGGGGGGGTTGGGTCACCTCCTAGCCTGCTTCCAAACTCCATGATTGTCCAGCCCCCAAACAAAGCTAGCCATGCCCCTGGACAAGACACTGCATACTGTTTTTAATAGTCTATGCCCACAAACATATTACCTTTACTTTTAAATGCGTTACAGATGTCCTTTAAGACAGGACTGTCTCTGCTAAGACCCTTTAAAAACCTGTTTCTTTACAGTTCTGTTTAATTTTTGTTTTGCTTTAAGACACCAAATGTAATATACTGCCTAGAGAAGGGGAAAAATCACTTTGATTTCCTTCACTCATTTGCAGAGTGACTTCAGAGGGGCTTTGGC